>OZ024727.1:8938590-8951090 GCA_964016875.1 Fallopia convolvulus
GGTGGCGGCGGTGGCTACTCGGAAGGTGTTCGTTCCGGCGCCGGTGGCGAAGAGTGAAGGAATTTTTTCAGCAGAGTGTTATAAAAGTGTAATTTTGGGCACGCCGACAACGAATCTGCAATTTAGACTTCCATTTTCGCATCCTCTTTTTATTTTACTTTTCTTAGCTTAAATTTGACGGCTCTAAAATATTGTAACAGCGTTAATCTTAAATTTGAAAATATGACGCTTTTTTTTGGTAAATTATAATATGAGTGGATAATAATAAAAAAGAGGATGAATTAAGTAAATAGTAAAAAATAAATAAATAATAGACGCTTGTAATATAAGATAAAAAATTAGGTAAATATCAAAAAAACTCCACCCCATCCCCAACTTCTCTCTCCATTAGTTGATGGAGTTGACTCGGTTGTTGACCGATCGTTGACCGTCGTTGACTGTCATCACTTTCATCACCGTTATCAATGTCATAAATTGTCATCAAATACCTTGATGATAATTTTTTGATGACAAAAAATGTAATCAAAGGTAAAAAGTGTCATCAAAATGTCTTGATAACAACTTTTTATGACAAAAAGTATCATTAAAAGCATTCAACCACATAAAAACAATCGTCATTACACATAAAAAATAAAATTGCCATCAAATATGTATCATCACGTTTACTTTTTTTGTTTCATCAAATATATGTCATGATATATAATTTCAAACGTAGACCAAATATGTGTCATCATAAAAAACATGTCTGATGAAACCCGAAATAAACCGGCGCTAATATCGAGGAATTGGATTATTGATTCGACAAAATAGACCCTTGCTTTTATTTATATTTATGACGCGAGATTACAATTGCGGGATTGCTCGAGATCTTTTTGATGAGATTCAAGGTCTCTATCTAACGAGGTTCGAGACCTCCTTGATTACAACGAGATTTATAGCTAACAAACTATTTTCGAGATCTTTTCTATTACAAACTGAGGATAACTATCTTTGCGAGGTTCAAGATCTTTTGAGGATGGCTTGTAGCCAATCTGCGAGCTTCTGACTAGCGGGAGAATTGCTTTTGGGTGACTTGAACTCTTTTTATTGACCTCCTCTTGATTGTAGCGCGGTCTTTACGATTGTTTCAACACGTCGATCTTTAACGAGCAAGATAGTTCTTGAGTTAGATAAGTTTTTCGACCCTTGCAACATTCGAGCTTCTTTCCTATTATAGGCCTTTGAGAAGTAAGGTTTCCACCATTATCCAATGTGGGATATGCGAGTTGTTGATACCTGATTGGTCGAGAGAGAGGCAACTGGTGAATCGCTAGAGAAAGGGAGGTCTTTGATTGGTTGGGCGAGTCGGCCGTGTCAGCTTTTGAACATGTGCGGTTCTTTTCCTCTTGCCGACTTGGAAACATATTGCCAATCCTCTACCTTAGTGGAGAATGCGTGAGATTGACCTTCGACTTGTCTCTGATCTGGACTTTTGCTTGTCCACTTCCCATATGAGTGGGAAGTGCGCGATGTTTGGCCTTCAACCCTTCTTTGACTTGGTTATTTTGCTTGTCCACTTCCCGCATTGGTGGGGAGTGCGCGATGTTTGGCCTTCAACCCTTCTTTGACTTGGATGTTTTGCTTACCTACTTTGGTTTTTTAGATGGCTCCAAGAAGACTCCGGGAGCCACCTCGAACGTCGCGCTTTTGGCTTCATGTCGCGATTTGTTACTCTTGTTCGCGCACCTTTATTTTCGTGCACCATCATAACCCCATGGCTTGTGGTCCGCTTCCGAGGATCTCAAGGCATAAATGCGCGATTATGAGTTTTTGCCCTTCTTTTTTGGAGGTTCATTGCCAGGTTTACTAGCGTGACGTATTGTAAGGGTTTCTTGACAAACAAATAAATTTATAAATCAAGACCTCGTTGATTATAGCATAGTCAGGTTCGTCCAGGGGAGAGACTCAGTATCAAGTTTCGTTTAACTTAGGGCACAAGTAAGCAAGAAAGATTGGGTTTTTATCAATTGGAGAAAGAATTCTAAGATTTAGGTATCACCACAACAACAATTATGCATGCCAACACCAATGAAACACAAAGATCATGCTTTTATCACATAAAGTTGTCCACTTTCGTCAACCATGCAAGCAAATCAACTAACTTTCGTTAAAACAATAAACTTTACTATCTCTCTCTAATTTTAACTAGGATTAATCAACTTTCGTTTCAAAACCCTAATCAACTATTCTAATTCACATTATATAATTTTCTATTTATATGTTGATAGTTTCTAACATAATAAATTATTTTTAGAATATATGATACATTTTAGTATACATTGACATATTTTTATATAAATTTGCATTTCACATGCAATTGTTTGAATAAATTAATTTTAACTTTTAAATAAATATTATAATGACGATATATATTTTGATATTCTCTATATTTATTTTATGCATTTTTTAATCTTTTAAGAAGAAGTGGGCTCCAAGTATATATTTTTCTATATATATATTGATATTTTATACTATAATAAATTATTTTTAAAATAAATGATTTGCGTGAATAAATTAATTTCAATTATTTTTAATAAATATTATAATATATATATATTAATCTTGAATACATCCATTAGATTTTATTAAATAGATAACATAATTATATTATTTTCTATCTATATACTCTTTTATCTATAGATTGATATTTTCTATATTAATTTTATGCATATCATTTAACAAGACTTGAACTATATTTTGATATTTTCTATATTACAAATTATTTTAACATTAAATTAGAATTAGTGTATTGCTGATATTTTTATGCCGATTAAAACTATTTACTTTGTCTTTCTCGCTAATGTCGATGTCAAATTTGTTTTTGTCATTTAATATATAGTTTTGTTCAAATTTCTCTTTGTGAAATACATGAAATATTCAAAATTATACAACCGTTACCCGTGCATCGTACGGGTCTTCAACTAGTTTTTTGTTAAAAGTTAAAACTTAAGCTTATGGAAAATAAAAAGTAGTATATTTAAATATTCAATTAAATAAAATTTTATTTGCCAACTTATCTAATTTAACCAAGTTTATTAGCATGATTTTAATATAACAGAGCAATTTTCCATTTTAATGTATAATTAAAATTTTTAATTTAATATTATTTTTCATTAAAAATTGTGGGTATTACATCACATAAAAGAGGGCTAGGCGTACCTCCTCACTAGTGAATGGATGTAGCAACTCGAAATTTTCCATATCCATCAATAGAGGCGAGAGTCCATGAGGAGTCGTGTTTCAATATGTACAATGACCGATTTTAAACAACTTCTTGAAGTAGTCCACTACCACCCTCGATTTATTTTCCCTATTCTACCATTCCATAGCATCTTCATCCACTAGCATATGAATTCGATTAGATTCCCTCCTCTCATTTGCCTTACCAAAAAGAGGAGGAGGTGTTGCGGTCTCCCCACTTCAAATTGTTATCTTTTGCCCTTTGAAACCATAGAAGCTCTTCTTTTTCCATCAACTCACTTTCTTCCCTTTCCAACTGTCATTGTCTGCCAACTAAATTACCCGTCATCCTTAGCTTCTACAGCTTTCGAACCTCCTCTCTAACATCCCTTTAACTTAAGAAGAATGTTCCTAAACTCCTTAATAATCCATTCCTTCATGTCATTCGTGCAACGATCTATAGCTTCCCCGTCATTCCTCCCTCTGAATTCAATGTACTCGATCTCAACCAAGTATTTTTAACCACCACTTCATAACCCTTATGTTGCACCCACATGGCCTCAAAGCGACATGGTCGCTTACCCCTCGGAACTTCCTCCTCACTCTCATCTAATTTGTAAGATTATAACATGATGAGGACGTGATTCGACCTTTTCCTTTCAAGATACCTAACTTTACCACCCGGGAACAACTGGAACGAATCCTAGTTTGTAAAGCAATAATTTAATCTCTCTTGAATGTATTCCTCCCCAATCCTACCATTAACACAAGTGAAACGTAGTTTGATAAAGCACATATTCAAAATATTGTGAAGTACTCAGATTTCATTCATGCCATTATTGTTGATCATGGTTCTAACCTTCACTTCTTTACTGTCTATGGTCCCCTGACAACGGGGCGTAGAGAACGGTTTTGGGGAGACCTTGAATGTGTTGTAAAGAATGTCCGTGACCTTGTTGTTATTGGTGGAGACTTCAACTGTATCATGCCGTTACATGAATGTAAAGGTGTCTTAGGTGGACTTCACTCTGATTTTAATGTCTTTGATTAGTGGAAAAATAATCGTGGCCATATTGACCTTGAGTTCCTGGGTCAAAATTTTACTTGGAATCGAAAAATCTCTAGATCGATGGCAGTCCATAAGAGACTCAATCGTGCTTTTATTAACATTGAAGGGCACTTACTATGGCTGGAGGCTCGTGTTAGACATCTTCCTAAACTTTCTTCGGAACATTGCCCTCTTATTCTTCGAAAGGACTTGATCAACTAGAATAAATTAATATTCGGTTGTATTCACCACCGAAAGAAGACTCTTCTTGATAGACTTGATTATGTTTAAAAAATAATGATTCACGATAGTTCTGATGCTCTTTTCCAAGTCGAGGAAGAGATTCAAAAGGATTTAGATTCCGTTCTTGAACATGAGGAGATTCTCTGGTTCTAAAAATACAGGGACAACGGTTGCACTTGGGAGATCGTAATACTACGTTCTTCCATACGTCTACCATTATTCGGCGTAAGCACAACCAAGTGGAGGGGCTAAGGAATGATCAGGGCAACTGGATTGAGGATGTTGCAGTGTTAGAGATAATGGTTGTCGAGTTTTTCCGATCGTTATATAACAACGATGAGTGTGGTTCAACAACCTTATTTGATTTGAGTACTGGTTTTCCGAGTATGAGCATGAGGGATATTCAGAATTTGATTAATCCAGTCACGGATAATGAGATTTGGTCATCTGTGAAGAGCATGGGCTCTTTTAAATCTCTCGGCGTGGACGGTGTTCAGCCTGGTTTCTACCAAAAATGTTGGAATATTGTGGGTGACTCGGTTAGGAGCTTTGTTAGATATTTCTTTCGGACTTCAAGTCTGTCGAATGGTATTAATGACACTCTTATAGTTCTCATTGCTAAAGTGGAAAGGCCGAAACGGATTAATCAGTTCAAACCGATTAGCCTCTGTAATGTCTTATATAAGATCATTACTATAGTTCTTGTGAATTGTCTCCAACCCATTCTTATGGAGCTTATTGGTCCTACTCAGGGTAGTTTTCTCCTGGGACATATGATCACGGATAATATTATGATTGTCCAAGAAGTTGTTCACTCTATGAGAAGAAAAAGGGGCAAAAAGGGTTGGATGATCCTTAAACTTGATCTAGAAAAAGCTTATGACCGTCTAAGTTGGAATTTCATAGAAGAGACTCTTTTGAAGGCGGGCTTCCCAGAGAAATGGATTCGTTGGATCATTGCTTGTGTGACGTCCCCAAGAATGCAGGTTCTTTAGAATGGAGAAATAACTAATCAGTTTACGGTGTCTCGTGGTGTTAGACAAGGCGATCCTATATCCCCATACTTGTTCTTACATTGTATTGAGCGCCTAAGCCATGTCATTAATGATGCCGTCGCTAATCGGGTTTGGTAGCCGTTCAAGTTGACAAGAAGTGGGTTGTCCCTTTCGCACATCTTTTTCGCGGATGAAATCCTTCTCTTTGTGGAAGCTTCGATGGACCAAATTAGGATCATCAAGAACCATCTTGATCTGTTTTGTAGTGCTTCGGGTCAACGGATTAGCTCCTCAAAATCTAAATTATTCTTCTCGCCCAAAGTACAGGCAAGTGTCATCCGTGAGATCAAAGTTGAATGTGGTTTTGCGGTTACTAAAGACCTTGGGAATTATCTTAGGATGCCTCTTCTCCACAAGCAAATTAACAAGGACACATTCTCGAGCTTGTTGGATAAATTCAATACTAAGTTATCGGGATGGAAAGCGAGGGAGGATTACTCTTACCAAATCGGTCTTGTCCTCTCTTCCTATCTATGCGATGTATTCTTCTTTTCTTTTGACCATCCTTTGTCATGACACTGATAAGCTGAACAGAAACATTATATGGGGGAGTAGCAGCCTGAAATGACGATTACACAAAGCGGCTTGGGCTAAAGTGACGAAACCAAAAGCCATCGGAGGACTCGGGATAAAAACCATGCAAGAGTTGAATTTGGCTTTAATGGGAAGGATGGGCTGGAGATTTGTTATGGAAGTGGGTTGCCTTTGGACTATGGTTTTGAAGAATAAATATACTTCCTCGGCTATCGGGGAGTCTTCGGCCACCTCTCATATTTGGAAAAGTATTAGAAAGGGAGTCTCTGAGGTTGTGGTTAAGGGTGTCCGATGGAACTTAAGAGATGGTAATTGTAACATCCCCGACCAAAAAGCATACGTCATACTGCATTCATATAAGATTAATAGTATATGCATAGCATATTGACATGATATATAATGAGTTTTTAAAAGTAATATTTATTTTCTAATTAAGTTTTTATATTTTAAAAAGTTTTTATGAAAAAGTTAATTATTAATTATTTCAGGGTAAAGTTTGTAGTAAAGAAGATTTAAGGGTGGAAATTATAATTTGCGAAAAGTTTGGCCGACTCTCTCGCCGACTTCAATTCATATATATGTGTGTTTCTATGCAGATCTTCATAGTTAAGTAAAGGCCCAAAAAAAAACGAGAGAGAGGGAAAAAAAAGGAAGAAAAAAAGAGTTAGATCTTGTTGTTTTTATTAGTTTTGATCCAAGATCTCTTTTATCGGGTTTTAATCTAGAAGTACAAGCATGATTTGGTAAGTTTTTAATCAGTTAATGGTTCATTTGGACTTCACTGATTTTTCCAGATCTAGATCTACAGTTGTTTTTGATTGAGAAATCAGTTGATCTATAGTTCTCAAAGGGTGATTTCGATATCGGATTTATATTTGGTAAAAGATTTCAGAGTAATTTTAGGGTTTCTCTTTGTAATGATATTAGGGAGCCCTTTTATCAAGTTTTTCAGAAAGGTTTGAACTAGAAAAATGTTCTTCTATATATATAGTTTATCGATGTCAAGTTTTAAAGGATTTGGATTTATGCACAGAAAGTTATAATGCATACTGGCATTTTATTTCATTTGGGGTTAGAGTTTGTAAGAGTAAATAGCCTAATTTGCATTGGGTTATATATAGGAGCACGAGTCATAGATCGTGGTCAAAGACAAGAGGAAGTAATATAGTATCTATCCTAAACATGTGAGTATAGACCGGAGATTCAACCCTATGTGCTATATGGATATATGTGAGTATAAATCGGAGATTCAACCCTATGTGCTATATGTGCAATATGGATATATGTGATATATGTGATATATGGATCTATATGTGCTTTATGGATATGTGTGTTTTATGAGTTATATGGATATGTATGATAGCTCTGAAATTTCCAGAGTTGTTTGCACATAAAGTTTGTTAACAGATGGCATATGATATATGGTTACATGATGCACTTGATTGCATAGCATATTGCATGAGATTAAAAGGATCTGTGACTGTCTTGCCCTGAACTGTAATTCAGGAAATCTTCGGATTTCTTTGTTAAAGCGATCTACGGATCATACAGGACCTACGAGTCAATATCCAGGAGATCTTCAGATTTCTTTGTTAAAGGACCATAAGAGTCAGCATTCAGGAGATCTTCGGATTTCTTTGCTAAAGGGACCATAAGAGTCCATATATAGTAAACCCGGGGCAGATTCAGGCTTGAACAGCTCACAGAATAATGAATCGGATACATCGACATTTGCATTTGCATAGTAAATTCCTATATGACATATGTATAATATGTATGTATATGTACATGGACTAAATGTTTGACTCTGTGTGAAATAATTGATGATGGTTTATATTCACTGAGTATGCGACTCACGTAAATCGCAAAATAATTTTTTTAGGTTCAGCTAGAACTTTTTGACGTGTGTCCGTTTAGAGGTCACATTCATACAGGTCGGCCGGCTGAAGCTCAATGTAACCTTCTCCTCCTCATTTTTGCATCATAGACATATGGGTTGTAATAGAAGTTAGAGTAATAGAATTTTTAGTATAAGAAGTAACTACACATAAGTGTATGTGTGCAACTTTTTATGGTTGTTACTTTCTGCTTTGTGCTTACGTGGATAGTTTTATATGTGAATTATCTGTTGATATAAGAAATAAGTTATTACTAAGCATACGTCATAGGGTATAAGGGTGTCACAGTAACACCATCCGCTTTTGGGTGGATGCTTGGCTTCTCGACACTTCTTTGAAAAATGTTGTTGTTGTCCAAATTAATGTTTTTGTTTTAGGTGTAATCGTTAACTGGTATTGGCGGGAAAATGATGGTTGGAATTGGCCAATGTTGTCGCATGTACTCCCGAGTTTTGTTTTGTTACAACTCGCAGGTGTATATGATGCGGAGCGGAGGAGGAGACTTATGTATACATGTTTCGGGATTGCATCAAGGTTAATTAGATTTGCACTCAATCGAATGCTACTAATATTTCTCCCTTGTTTTTCCAAAAGGCCTTCTCAACTTGGATTAGGGGAAATATTATGGTTGACGAGGTTGTTGACATGTTTCAATGACGGGATCTTTTTGCTAGCGCTTTGGTGGATTTGGAAATGGAGGAATGCGATTGTGTTTAATGAAGAGATCGTGGTCGGAGACAAAGTGGGATTTATTAAGGACAAGACTTGGGAATACCGTAATGCGGCAAGTAAGTTCTCTACTCCCATTTCTTCTATTCCCAAGAGTGTGCAGGAGATTAGCTGGAGGTGCCCGAATGAAAATTGGATTAAGATCAACAGGGATGGCACACTTAGAGATGGACATTCTACGACGGGAGAAGTTCTTAGAAATCACATGGGGCAATGGATTGGCGGTTTTGTCCACAACATAGGTTCTTGCTCCGTGCCCAAAGCGGAACTCTGGGAATTTTGGATGGCCTCAAGATAGCTTGGGACAGAGGCTTCATGCAAGTCATTTTTTAATCTGATTCCCAACTTGCTATTAAACTTGTTAGTGCATGTGTTTGGAAGAGCCACCCTCTTTTTAGCCTGGAGTCGCAATGCCATGACTTTCTTCGTAGGAATTGGAGCGTCCAGTTCCGTCATATCTATCGTGAGGAAAACATCGTGGCAAATCGCCTTGCTTCTTATGCTTTTAATTTATCTATTGGTTTACATGTATTGTCTGCCCCGCATGAAGATATTTCTTTACTGCTTTTAGATGATGTATGGGGTCGGGCTATCCCCCGCTTGCTAACTACTTATCCCATTTTTTCTCTATTAATAAAATTCCCCCTTGAGGGGACAGAGAGGACCGCATCTCCTTCTACCAAAAAAAAAGAAATATTATTGTAACATACAAATTGTAAATACGAAAAAAATATTAAGGGTTAATAAGTAAATGAAAAAATGAATATGCCTATGTGACATAGTTAAGATGACGGCACATATAATAGATGAATTCGACTTTACTTATAGTATGTTGATATATTGATATGGAGTATATATTACTACTACTAAACATTTCTTCTTTCTTAAAAAAAACTTTTTTTTAATGTTATTTTATAATAATTTTGTAAAAATTGGGATAGAACCCTAAAGAGGTTGAGTTGTTGTTCTGTGTTTTTTTTAAATATGATCAATTTCAGGGGGCCATAAATTACTGTGGTGGTATCATATGAAATTTTATAAATCGAAAGCTTTAAATGTGAATGAATCCGAACATAGAGCAAAAGAGTTGATAGCTAGTCATTAATCTCTCCGTATGGAAAACTGTAAAAGTAAAAAAATATTTACTCAAAACAAAAACGAAATGCTAATCTGTTTTGAGGGTTGGTGACCGTTTGGCTCACCCAAACAACTTCCTAACTTGCTTTTGATCCCATCAATTTTCATGGAAGCTCCCAAAATTATTAATATGTGTGCCTTTACACATCCCACAACCGCCTTTAATAAGTGTCACCATTTTGAAGCGATTCATATCTCTCTACTCTTGTTCATCGTATATAAATACTTGATATGTGGTTCCCTTTTCATTTGCATTACAACAATCTTTCCTGTCGGTTGGTGTCTACTTCATTTCATTTTGACGATCCTCTTTGGTTTATGTTCTCTCCTAACCAAAGAGGATCGTCAAAATGAAATGAAGTAGACTGAGTTTGAGGATCTGACTGCACTGGGGTAGTCTAGGTTACATGATTTGGGCTATTTGAGGGTCTAGGATCGTTATCGTTTAGTTGGGCTTTTGGTGTGACTTAGTTTTGGGCGTCCTCGTTGGGCCTAAGCCGTTTTTCTAGGCCCTCCGTTTTACTAGACTAAGTTTCCTGTGTTCCCCCTATAAAAATTAGCTGATCTTTGTTTACTTTCGTGAACCTTCCATGGTTCATTTTTGCTCTTGATGAGGAAACCGCCAAAACTTTTGTGGTCGGCGAGGAGCATCCTTCTTGGAAAGCATAGAACTGGTTGTTCAGTTTTGCGGACTCCATAGTGGACCGGAGTGTACTCTCTTTTTCTACATTCCTTTCTCCTATTTCCTTATTGCAGGTTCCCTGTTCCTTAGAGCTTTCTTTTTGTTGATTTAGGCCTCCAACGTCTTCTTCTAGGATAGAAAAGTTGTTTGAAGTCAGCTGGGATCCTTGGGATTACGGATTTGTTTGACTTTTTTGCCCTATTGAGTTCTGATTAGTTTTGTCACTCTTCTTCTCCTTTCCTCTCCTCACGTTTCATGCAACCATCATCCATTCTCCTCGCTTGTTGATAAACTCCGACAGATTTTTCGGTGGGTTGCCGCCTACTTGCTGGTGTTTCTCCGATGGTGGTGGGTTTTGTGCATTATTGGGGCATGTCACCCCTTTGGCCATTGACCATTGTTGTGGTAGGGTTTGTGCTTCCTTATTGAGGATTGTACACCGGCCAATCAAATGGCCATACTTTCCACAACCGATGCAGATCTCGCTAAGGCCTTCATATTCAACTAGGATCATTTCTCCATTGATGAGAAGCGCTCCTTGCAGGGGTTTGCTTAGATCGAGCTCCACACAAACCCTAGCGAATTTGCCTCTTATTGCATGGAGGGTATTCTGGTCCACCCTCAATGGTTTGCCGACGTTGGAGGCAATGTGACAAATAACTCTTTCGTCATACACGATAACTAATAAGTTTGATAATCGGATCCAAGTGCATACCGACTTGATGGTGTCCTTATTTGGGTTGAAACTCGAGTCCTAGTTCCTCACCATAAGGACTTGTCCGAAGATATTGCATGGGCCACCAGCAGGGCCGTCTAATGAGATTAGGGGGCCCTGTGCAAATATTAAATTTAAAGCTTTTAATTATTAATTATTATAAATTATTAATCTAGTAATCTCATTAAAACTCTTTAATATAGTAAAAATTTTAACATTATTTTTTCTGTTAGAATAAAAGATGAATATTGAAAAGTTAAAAAAAATACTCCGTAGTAATAAGAGTTTTTTTTCAAAATATAAATAAAAATCATGATAAAAATGATAAAGAAAGGGATAGTTAATCTTTAAGATTCAATTAACAATACTAATAATAATAATACACAACTTATATAAATAAATTATTATCTGGTTCAAGAAAAAAAATATAGTAAGTAAAAATAGTTGACCATTTAGGGTGCGTTCGGGTAAACTTTGCTTATACGTTACTTATAAGCAAAGTGTGCTGATAAGTTACTTAAAGTGGATTGTGCTGTAAAGTTCTGATGCTGATAAGCAAAAACTTATTTCTCTTGTAAGCAAGTGGTGTTCGGTTGGAGGGTTTGCTGATTTTTAAAAGGTAATTAAGGAAATGACTAAAATACCCTTACAAAATCATTTTTTTAATAAAATATTTAAATCCTTTTTTTTAATTTAATTTGTGGAAGGAGAGAGGAAGGAGAGAGAAGAATAAAAAGGTGATTTGGGGGTAATAAAAAAATAAAGGGGTGGGGCCCATGTGCTTACATTTTTGTGGGATAAGCATGCTTAAACCGAAAAGCATGGGGGGTGTGCTTTCATTTTTTTGCTTATAAGCATGTGCTTACACGTTGCTTAAAATAACGGAGAAATGAGTGTTCGGCAATGCTTATGTGCTTATTTCTGCATAAAAGCACTTTTGTGCTTATAAGTAGTACAAATAAGCATTATCAAACGCAGCCTTAAATAAAAATTATATTGCATAAAATATAATCATAAACTCAAAAAATAAATTTATCCCAATAAAATAAATTAGGTTGTTAATTAGTTGAAAAAGATTTTTATAAAGTAAATGTTATAACAAAAAACGATAAAAGTAAATAAAAAATAGATAGGTAATATGGACTCTACTAAATGATTAAAAACGTAAATACAAGTATACAGCAACAAAAAATTTAAATGAAGCAGCTCCCGTGTTTTGAACTTGGGTGTATATGCTGCA